>CM038675.1:54816323-54837011 GCA_021605145.1 Aegilops bicornis | reverse complement strand
CCTTTGGATCCAAAGGGAAAGATGCTGAAAATCATACTGTACTAGCTAAAAAACAAATATACAAAAGCACTATATGGTAAGATGCTTAGAAAGGTGCTGAACTTCTTCGGGCCAGGGCTGCGAATCCGATGAGGATCCGTGGAGCAGCTATGCACATTTTGAGTTATTTGCTACATGGAGTCGTTGTGCTGTTTGTGGGATGCCGTTTTATATTGTCTTGCAACGCTGTTGCTTGCTGCTACTTGTGTGATCTGGCTGTTCTAGCACAGTTTAGGGTCTCAGTTTCCTATCTACGTGTTGTAAAGTTGTAATTCAGACTCGGTGTTTGCTTTATGCGTAGTAGGTAATGGGCTAATGGCCATGCGATAGCCTGATGAAAAGATGCTTAGATCTAGAGCATATTATAATACAAGTGGCAGAGCTGCACACCACTGATGCATGGAGATCCACAAAGCAAAAGAATAATCCTAAACGCTTGACGCTGTTACGCGCAATTGCCAACTCCGATGTATTCCATATGTTTCCTTTTGGTAAATATATTCCAAGTTGCAAAGCTAGCTATTTTCACCTATATGTAATGGAGTCACGCTCTCACCCTCACACTTGACCCATCCAGTCCAGAGCTCGTCACCTTCGCCGCTTCCGCGTCCACGACGGCGATTGATACAGGTTAGTCTCTTTCTCTCCCCTCTCAGATTCTCTCCGTCGTCCTCTGCCTCACTGACTGACTCTTCTGCAGTAGGCTCCGAGAACATCAGCATTGGTTGGATCTGCGGGGGCTAGCAATGGCGGCAGCGGTCGTCGGGGGCATGGTCGCCTCGGGCGTCATCAAGGTGGTGATCAAGCAGCTCGGCTCCGCCATCGTGGGTAAGGTCAAGCTGCACAAGAACCTGAAGAAAGACCTAGAGAAGATGAAGCTGATGCTGGAGTCGGTGGAGGCCGCGCTCAGCGACGCCGAGAGGCGCTCCATCACGGACAGCTCGGCGCTCCTGTGGGTGAACCGGCTCAAGGCCGCCATGTACGACATCTCTGATATGCTCGATGACTTCGAATCTGACACCCAATCCCAGGTAGGTTCATTTGGTTGCCATCAATCTGGATCTGAATGTTGTTGCTTTTTTTCTAAGATATGAACTGATGGATCTGAATATATCTAGATCTGGATTTATTTTTCTAGTCAAGTAAAGTATGTAAATAAATGCATCTTCCTAAAAACCAGAATTCATATAGTGAATTAAATTATTTAAATGTATCTGAATTTATTAATTTATTTAGATATCCTGTTCTGCTATACTTGTTAGAAAGTGATGGCAGACAGTGCCATGTGTGCTTCTCTTGATTTAGATTGCAACAGCATCTTATAAAATTACCACGGCGTGTATGTCCTATTCATGTCTTGAATGGTACTGACGGATCAGGTCATTCCTCTTGCAGTTCGGAGCTATGAGGAAGAAGATCAGTATGCCAAACAAGATGAAAAAGATGCAAAAGCGTCTAAAAAAGATAACAGAAGACCATCAGAACTATCGTCTTCCGCCAGAAACGTGCAGCAATGAGCCGCAACTTCCTGATATTCGGGAAAATGCAGGGACTATGGCGGAAGCAGAAATCATCGGGAGGACCGAGGAAAAACTGGAAATCTTGGCTCGATTATCTGGGAGCACGGGTGAAAGGACCACCTTTGTTCCCATATGGGCCTTTGGAGGCATTGGAAAGTCCACCTTGGCAAGATTGGTTTACAATCATCCTGAGTTTGATAAACACTCTCGGGTATGGGTCTATGTTTCCCAGATATTTGACTTGAAAAAGATTGGCAACACTATAATATCACAACTATCAAGACAACAGAGCCAGCAGATACTTGATCTGCACAGTATTAACATTCGCCTTCAAGAGCTCCTTGCTGAGAAGAAGAATGCTCTCATCATTTTGGATGACCTGTGGGAGAAGCGTCCTTCTCAACTAGAAGAATTAAAGTCTATGCTGAAGCAGGGTAACGGGTGCAAGGTGATGGTTGTACTTACCACACGTGATGAAGGGATTGCAAATGAAATCGGTACTGTTCAGCCATACAACTTACCACAATTGTCAGATGAGATATGCTGGGAAATAATGAAGCAAAAAAGTAAATTTGAAACAAGGCATGACAAAGAACGGTTGGAGCCCATTGGAAGGGATATTGCAGAGAAGTGCAAAGGTGTAGCTTTAGCTGCTCAATCACTTGGACACATTTTGAAGTCCAAGTCGTATGGAGAATGGTATTCCGTCAGAACCAATCATATCTGGAATCTATCGACTTCTACAAATGCATCATCTAGTCATGAAGTGCTTGGATCCTTGCTGTTAAGCTACAACTTGATGCCTCCATACTTAAAGTTATGCTTTGCTTATTGTGCAATCTTTCCAAAGGGCCACAAAATGATTAAAGATGAGCTAATTCCTCAATGGGTTGCTCTTGGATTCATGGAGCCATCTAGTATATTCTCTAATTGGCAACTCGGTGAGAGTTACATTATGCAGCTTCTAGAGATGTCATTTCTTTCAAAGGTGAGCTGATTAATCCATACCTTCACATTTAATTGTGATATTATTTTATTTTATTAATGTATTGCATGATTCGGGTATGATGTGGATTTCTTCATTGAGAAATAAGTTAGCACACACATGTCGAGTGGAAAGATGGAGGGTTAGATGTCCACGTGCACCAACTGTGGAATAAGCAGTGGTAATGATGGGCAATGGGCACGGAATTCACGACCGGCCGTCACCTTCGTGTGATGCAGTGTGAGCAGAGTCAAGGAAGACAAGACTCAGACTGTCACCGTATTGATGGTCGCTTCCGGGACCTCTCGTCCTCACTGCCAACTGGCCATTAGAGAGAAATCTGATAGGCTGGGTACGTGCCACTGGCAGCAGTGAGATCGTATTGGCAGCAACATGGGGGTTGCTCATGCTGGCGGTGCCCATCTCGAGAAGCGGCAATGATCGGCATAGCCCTGTCGCATCCTTCTAGGTGCTCCTCTTGGGCATGGCGTTTATTGCCGTCCTGCTGCTGGTACAAGTAGGAGAGGTGCTTGTGTCCTATGGCATGGCCATGTTGTTTGTTCTGTTCGGGACTTAAAGAAGCGAGATGGTTATGCCCATGAACCCCAAAGATATCAGGAAGTTTTTCCTTTTTTGCAAAAGAAAGCTACTCAAAAGGACAATTATTATCTAGTCCTGAGTTAGCATGTCACACAGGCTATGGTTATGCCCATGAACCGGTATGTAAACAATTCCAAGTTAATTGACTTCTTTCAAATACACTGTGGATTTAGTGACTAAATTGCACATCTCAGGTAAATTATGTGACTAATAGTGTGTTTATCTCATTGAGAAAAGGAGGGGGTAATTTCCTTTGCTGTTATGATCAATTGGATTTCCTTTTGTTGATTTGGAGTTTCCAGTTCTCAAATTTTATAAGAGTAGTAGCACAAGAGGGTTGAAATGCTTTTGTAGTCAAGGGAGGATCTCCCTTTATTTGTATGACCATGTGATTGTGTTAATATTTTTCCTGTTATTTTAAAATTGTTCAAGTTGCCCTTTTAGTACAATTTTATTTTAAAATTTGGCGCGGTGATTTTTCCTCTGTTAGTCAGGCCAAGGTTAGGGGTTATTTTGTTTGTTTGTTTGTGTAGGAGCGTGTCATTTTTTTTGATGAGAAATCTGGTGGGCCCGTAGGAGTTGTATTAGAGCAGGTTACCCATGATATTAAAAATTAATGATCTAATGGTCTAATTAATTTTGGTGATGTGTATCAATATAGTGGTTCCTATCGTGCCTCAAAGTGGAGTATGTTAGTATGAATGTAAATAATTTTGATGGTTTGTGGTAGAATGCTCTCAAAATTAACATTCTATTGATACAGTTGAATTTGTACAAGATACATGTAATAATTTGGAGTTCAAGTTCTTATTTTACTTCTCATTTGTATCTAGTTTTATAATATGAACGATATTAAATGACACTTGCATTAGATGGAATAAAATTTTGTTGATGAGTAAGTCATTACAAAGTAAGCATTAGGTTAGATTGAAAAAAGTAGTAGTCTTTCTAAAAATGACTAAACTCTGAATTGCAAACCGAGATTAACATCCGGTTAATTATCCTCTAATTATTCGTTCCAACTGCCAATTTTAAGTGCATGTCTTACACCATTGTATATTATCGTGCAGGCTGACTGCAAATGGTACGACTCAAACGGGATTGACACACTGTTCACAATGCATGACTTGGTGCATGACCTCGCAAGGTCAGTAATGGCTGACGAATTTAACTTGGCGGGCCCCAACTGCCGCTATGCCTGGAACATAGATTGCACGAAGCCACTAAAGTCATCCACGACTTCACCTGAAAAGTTAAGGGCGCTGAATATTATGCGTGCTGTAACCTCATTGTCTAAGTTCCGTCGTGATGCAATTGCACCAGCAAAGTACGTCCGTGTCCTGGATGCATCAGCATCAGTTAATTCGAATAGGTTGTTCGCTTCTATTGGTCAATTGAAGCAGTTGAGGTATCTTAGTGCTCCATATATCCATGGTCGACTGGATCTCACGTGTATCGGTATGCTTCGAAAATTGAATTATCTCGACCTTCGTAATTGTCAAGAATTGTCAGCATTGCCAGAGTCAATTGGTGAAATGGAAGGTCTGATGTATCTTAACTTATCAGATTGTCAGAATCTAAAAGAACTCCCGCATTCGTTTGCGAATCTCAAAGAGTTGGTACATCTGAACTTATCATACAGCGATAACGTCTTGGGAATACCCCAAGCTTTGGCTGACCTTACCAAACTCCAACATTTGGGATTATCATACTGTCAAAATCTCAGAGGGCTTCCAGAAGTCATCCGCAGTCTCACCGAACTCCGCTATCTGTGGCTATGTGGATGCATGCAACATATATTTGACAGCTCATCAACAGATCAAACCGAGAGATTCATTGACAGTATCTGTAGCCTTCCCAATATGGAGCACCTGGACCTATCTTCTAACGGCCATCCTCTTATTAGTATACCAGAAAGTGCTAGATGCCTCCGGAAGCTGGTCCTTGAAGAGTGCAGCCAAGTTGCTAGGCTTCCAGACTGTGTGGCTAAAATGGACCGTCAAAGCCTTTTTGGCTTGTTGCCAATATTTTATATAACTGCCGATGATAGTAAGTGTTACACCAACCTTGGCTTGCTTGAGCATGTAAATCCTGACGAGCTGCACATCGAGCACCTTGAAAACGTGAAGTCCCGAGAAGAGGCACGGAGTGTAAAATTGATTGAAAAACAGAGGATTGACGAATTTTCATTAATGTGGAACCCACAAGCTAAGAGATCCGTGGATGACATGGAGTTACTTATGGATCTAATTCCACCAACCACTTTGGAGAAGTTTGGGATATTTGGTTATATTAGCGCCAACTTTCCAGACTGGCTAATGAGTATTGGCAATTATCTCCCTAATGTTGTCAAAATGGAGATGTATAATATGCCCAAGTGCAACAGTCTTCCACCCCTCTCCCAACTACCAAACCTCCGAGTGCTTAGTTTGGGAGGCATGGAAAGCCTGGAAGAATGGAACACGACACTGTCTATTGGTGAGGATGAGCTCATGTTCCGTAAGCTTGAGAAAGTGAATATACATGATTGCCCTAAGTTGAGGATAAAACCGCACCTTCCTAGAGTTGCATCTTGGAGTATAAAGGGAAGTGATAATGTGCTCATATCATGGGCAGAGAGCGTGTCACCCAATGATGCTTCCTCATATTCTTCTGCAGTAGGAGTATCTACTAATCTGACTGTTGAAAACAAGAGGGTTCCTCTGCATCAGTGGAGATTGCTTCACCATCTACCTGCCCTTAGTGATTTGCACATCCAACATTGCTGTGATTTGACAAGCTCACCAGAGATCAATTGGGCCCTCCGGTCCCTCAAATCACTGACATTGGAGTACTTGGCCCAATCAGAACTGTCCGGATGGGTAGGTGAGTTGTCATGTCTTCAGCAACTGGTGATAACGCAATGCAAGAAGCTGGAGGAATTGCCCGATAGCATGAGGCAATTCAAACAGCTGCAAACATTAACACTGATTACCTGTCCTAGCTTGAGACAGCTGCCGCTATGGTTAGGAGAACTTACCTCTCTCAAGAAACTTGTAATTACTAGATGCAAAGCCATTACAGATTTGCCAAATAGCATACAACAGCTCACAAATCTACAAGAACTAGAAATTCGCAAATGCCCTAACTTGGAGCAGTGGTGTGAAGCAGAGGAGAACAAGACGAAGCTTGCTCATGTAGAACAAAGGGTATGTACCCTGCCATATGTATTTGTCATTTGTTTATTCCTATTAACTTGCATTTAGATCTTATTCCATCATCAGTAGTACCACATCTTTTTTTCTGCCCTTCAATTTGTTGATGATATTTTCTAAGAAATGTCTGTATTTTCCATGTCCTTTGCCTCGTAATTCTTATTTTTTGCCCAAATATTAATACGGACTTCCTGGCAGACTATCCATTCCGCCCAGAGGGTGGCAGCAATTCCGGCCACCCGCCGTTGTTGCCCACTCCGGTGGCCCTGAATGGTGCATTGGGCATCAAAGTGCGGGGACATTTGTATGCTACATTCGGCAGTAGATATCGTGCTACTCTGTTATGCGTTATCAACTTCCCTTGACAAAAGAAAATCTGATTCAGTCTATTGTAAAGTGCGCTTCTCGTTTGGTTATTAGTTCTTGATTCGGAGAGCCAGCTGTTTGGCTTCCTTGACTCTGTTACTGGGTAAAATACTCTGAAACTTGCACAGTTACACCGACAATTCCATCTTCAATGTAATGTATTCTTTCTTGTTTTATTGATAGGAGAAATTACGAGGCCTAGTAAGTTAAACCAACATGGCCTGACAGGGTTTTAAACATAGCCTGTAATGTAAAGCAGGGCTGAAACAGGGCAGCCTTGAGATTGGTGTCTGCTGATAGTGATACCCTTAATTAGCACCTACCTGCATCATTGTAAGATCCTGTGCAACAAGTCTCAGTGTGCTGTCGATGAGATGCCTGCTGCTCTTAGACCATCCAAGAGGATCACCTGGGTGGGTTATTCGACCGGTGGATGCGTCGGACGAGCAACGTGAGCAGTAACTGGTGCCTTTCTCACAAAAAAAAGACCCTGAAAAAACACTAACTAGTTCCTGCACGAGGACTGGTTCATTTTATAACTGCGCAAATGATGTGTGTTCGTTGTTGATGTTTGCTCGCTCTGTTATAAGTATCCTCAGCTGGTCAGCCACTGTGGGTCGATCCACGCGCTGGGCAGATGGCACGTACTCCCTTCGCCCCACAATATAAGAATTTTTTTCAAGCTTTGTTAGTTTGAGAAACGTTCTTATATTATGGGACGGAGGGAGTACTTAGGAAACATGTAAAGGAAGCACAATGGCTGCCTGGTTAGTTTGGTGAGCGATGTTCAGTCGGAGCAAGCTGAAACTTACGTTGAACGCGCAGTACCTTCAATTTGTTGAGCACGATCTGCTAACCTAGTTTGTGTTTTGTCCATCTCAACTTACACGTGCAGAAGTCACGTCGCTCATTCGGTCATTCCCGCTAGTAGAGAGAAAAGGAACACGTGGCTCGTCGCCCTCCAGAATAGGAAGTCTCTCACCTTTCGCCACCAAGGATTCTTCGCTTTGCGTCCGCTCCATCTCGACGCTCAACCAGTGGCCGCTCTTTCTCTCTTTCTTTCTCATTCCCTTGGGAACGGAGACCAGACATGTTCCAGCCACGTCAAACCCACCGTGATCAGCTTCAGGTTACCTGCGTGCGTCGACGGCGTCGCCTTCTTTTGGAAAAAGCGACCGGCCGGCTACGCGGATTTCCACACTCGACAAGGAATCGAGGGAAATGGCTAGCTAAGAGCATCTCCACCCGTTCAGGCCCCCAGGGCGGTGAAAAGAGGCCGCTGGGGGCGAACCGGCGCTAGTTTAGTGCTTGGGGCGACTCGGTCCCCAGTCATCACCCGCAAGGTCGTCCTGAGTTTGGCGAAAACTACGTAGATCTGGTTCGAACTCGGCGAAATTTTATTGAAATTTGTAAAAAAAAAACATGCAAATTACGCCGCTAGCCACTACCCGCGTCCACCGTCCGTCATCTACATGTCGAGAAGCCTGTAGAAGTGGGTGTAGTCGCCGTCGCCGTCGTCGTCGTCGTCGCGCGCCCCGCCGGAGCCACCGTCCGTGCTCCAACCCTGCCCAGGGTCACCAACGCGCGGCCGGGAGCTGGACGGCCCGGCCTCTTCCTCCTCGTCGCTGTCGAGGACGATGACGCCGCCCTCCTCGCGGCCGCATCGCTGGGCCTGGAGCTCCTCGTACGCCTGGCGCTGGCGGCACACCTGCTCGTGGACGTAGTCCTCCTTCGCCCATTTCAGGGTGGACTCGTCGTCGGGAGCCATCATGTCGGCGTGCTCCGGCTTCACGGTGAGCAGGCCTGGCTTGGGCTTCGGCCGGACCAAGCGAAAGGAGCGTGGGGAGGGGCGGGCACCCTCGTTGATGACGAGGGTGCCACTGCGGGTGCGGCGCCGCTGCGGCGTCTCCTCCGGCTCAGGCTTGACGGGGCGGAGTGTCGACGAGCCGGAGGGATAGCGAGCCGGAGCCCGACGACGAGGACGTCGGCTTCATTCGCCGCCGTCCAGGAACTGCCGCGGCGGAGAGAGAAGGACGGCCGCGTCAGGTACTCGAGGCGCGACACGTTGCCAGGCTCGATGTGGCCGAGGACGACCTCCAGGGTGTGGCCGGGGACGCCCCACCACTCGCGCCGTCCTTCGGCGTTGAGGCGGCCGCGGAGAATGACACCATTGATGGAAGCGATCTGCTCCTCGCGGCGGCGCTGGAAGTACATCGACCACAGTGTTTCGCTGTCAGGCGCGTACCTCGGCTGGTTACGCTGCTCCTCCGTCAGGGAGGAGCGGATACAGACGATCTCCGCCCACCGTGCCGCCCCTTTGGGCACCGGCGGCATCGGGACGCCGCCGGCGCTTAGCCTCCACGCCACCGGCACGCGCATGTCAGGGGCGCCGGGTATTCGGCCTCGTAGAGGAGGCGCGCCTCCGGCTTCTGGAGGTGTCGGCGGCCGCATCAAGGCGGTGGGATGCAAGTTTGCTCATCTCGACAGCTTATGAACTCAAGGAGAGAGCATGCAGCTGGTCATTTTCTCTTGCGTTCATTGAGAACTCTCTGAATATCTTAGGCGCTTATTGTTGATCGCCTAGTCTGATGATCTGCTGAAAGAGAAGAATGGAAGTGCAAACTTCTCAAGAAAAGAACATATGCCAAAGATGGGTGAGATGTTCTTGTTGCTGCATCACGGACTAGAACTAATCCACGTGAATAGGTCATGTGCCCAAGCTCTACTGGACCAATTTTCAAATTAAATGAGTCACTTACACTTTTTACCCCACGGGCTTCAGTTTGCAGTATTTCCTATGGCTTTTATTAGGAATTTCTCCAAGATACTCCCTTCAAGCAAGTTTGATCAAGTTTTTCTTTCCTTTCTAAATTTCTCCAAAACGGCTTCCACAACTTTTATTTAGAGAAAAGGTATCGACCAAACCCGAGATGGGGTTCGAGCCTAGCCCAACTATGAATTAACAAAGCCATCAACCGGCCAGGATTACAAGCATTTTATGCAACTGCCGATGATAGTAAATGTTACACCAACCTTGGCTTGCTTGAGCACGTAAATGCTGATAGGCTAGACATCCTAAATCTTGAAAATGTGAATTCCCAAGAAGAGGCACGGAGTGTAAAACTGATTGAAAAACAGAGGATTGAAGAATTGTCGTTAGTGTGGAACACAGAAGCTAAGAGATCCGTGGATAACATTGAGTTGCTGATGGAGCTAAGAGCATCTCCAGCCAAACCCCAGACAACTTTTTTGCGCCGGCGCCGAAAAAACAGCCCACTCGCGTCTCCAGGAGACTTTTTCGCCGGCTTGGGCCAAAATCAGCGCCGGCGGAATCAGGCCGAACCCGACGCGTCGGGGGGCACCCGGGGGCGCCGAGGCGAGTTTTTTTGACGCGAAATAGCCGCGGGCCCGCCGAGTCAGCGAGACGGCCGCTTTGTCGACCTCATCGCCTCGGTTTCCACACGAACCAATGCGAAGGCTGCCGCGCTGCCGCGCTGGTTAGCCTCCATTGATGCTTCACGGGCGGAGCAGTGAAGACGCCGCCGATGCACGTCCCGCCCTCCCACCCCGCGTCGGCTATAAAAGGCGCCCCCTCCCGCCGGTGAGTTCCACAACCTCACCCTCTCCCTCCCGCGAAAAAGCCTTTCCCCCGCCGGTGAGCTCCCCCATCACTCCCCTGCCCGCCGACGAGCGAAACGGCTTCGGCCGCCGACGCCTCCAGGAGCCGGAGGCGCGCCTTCTGTACGAGGCCGAGTACCCGCGCTCCCCGACATGCGCGTGCCAGGGGCATGGAGACTGAGCGCCGGCAGCGTCCCGGTGCGCCCGGTGCCGAAAAGGCGGCGGCAGGCGAAGATCGCCGCATCCGCTCCTCGGCGGAGGAGCAGCGGAATGAGCCGAGGTACGCGCCCAACAGCAAAACGCTGTGGACGCTGTACTACGAGCGCTGCCGCGAGGAGCGGATCGCATCCGTCAAAGGCATCATCCCCCGCGGCCGCCTCAGCTCTGAAGGACGGCGCGAGTGGTGGGGCGTCCCCGGACGCACACTCAACGCCGTCCTCGACCACAACGAGACCGGCAATGTGCCGCGGCTGGAGTACCCGACGCGGCCCTCCTTCTCTCGCCACCGCCGCAATTCCTGGATGCCGCGGTGAATGGAGCCGGGGTCGTCCTCGTCGTCGGGCTCCGGCTCGCCGGCCCTCCGCCCCATCAAGCCCGAGCCAGAGGGGACACCGCTTGGGCGTCGCATAGGCAACGGCGCCCTCGTCATCAACGAGCCCTCGCCGGCGACAGCACCGACGAGGCGCTCCCTCCGCCTGGTCCGGCCGAAGCCCGAGCCGGACATGCGCCCCGTGAAGCCGGAGCACGCCGCCATGGTGGCCCCCGACGACGAGTCCGCTCTCAAATGGGCGAAGGAGGACTACGTCCGCGAGTAGGTGCGCCGCCTGGAGACCCAGGCCCGTAGCCGTGCCGAGGAGCGTCGCCGCGCCGCGGAGGGCGGCGTTATCGTCATCGACAGCGACGACGAGAGCGAGGCCGGACCGTCAAGCGCTTTCGGCGACCCCGGCGAGGGCTGCAGCAGGGACCCGGCGAGGGCTGAAGCAGGGCGCGCGACGACGACGACGTCGGCGGCGGCGGCGACTACACCCGTTTCTACAGGCTTCTCGGCATGTAGACAGTAGCGGTGACGGCGGCGGCAGCGGCTAGGCTTTTAGTTCGTTTTTCAAGTTATTAGGCGTAGTTCATGCATGTTTTCAAGTTTTTGTACAAATTTCAATGAAATATGGCCGAGTTCATGCAAAAGTCGCCGAGTTTGCAAAAAAATTGAAACGTACTTCGCCGAACCCGCGACGACCGTGGGCCTGTGACTGGGAGCGAGCCGAACCCCAGGGGCCGATCTAGCGCCGGCTCGCCCCCAGGCCGCTCTTTTCTTGGCGCCCTTGGGGGCCGAATGGCTGGAGAAGCTCTAATGCCACCAACCGCTTTGCAAAAGTTTGAGATATATGGTTATATTAGTGTGAGCTTTTCAGACTGGCTAATGAGTATTAGCAATTATCTCCCTAATATTGTCCAAATGAAAATGTTTAATTTGCCCAACTGCAAAAGTCTTCCACCTCTCGCCCAACTACCACCAAACCTCCGGGTGCTTACTCTGGAAGAAATGGAAGAGTTAAATTCACCCGCAGTCACTGTATTTGATCACAAAGTTCACTTTGGTCACTGGATTACGGAATACCCAAATTACGGTGCTTATCATTACATTTGTTAACAACGCAGGTCACCGCGTATGCTGCGTCGCCGTATTTGTCCCACGTGGCGTACTGTTTGACTGTTTGACCAGCCACGCAAGCGAGGCGGGGGTTCTTTTGTACTGGCGAGTTGATTTGGGGGGCTATTTTGCAAATTTCTCGTTGTAGATGCCTCTGTTTTGCATAAAGCTCCTCCCCTAGCCATTATCCCTAGCCATTATCCTCTTTCGCTGTCGGCCGGCCACCAAATCCCTAGCCGGCGTCGTCCTGCCGTCACCCACTCCCCGCCCAGCACCGCTCACCGCCAGCGTCGCCGCTTCTGCAATGAGTTCTTCTTTCCCTGAAGCATGTCTGCATCGAGCTCCTGCCGCTCTTCTCGCCGCTGCGGCGGTCCATTCATCCCCCTCATCAATTGTCCGTGGGGGTGTGGTTCAATGGTGAAGAAGCATGTTTCAGGCACTGAGGATCACCCTGGATGGGTGTACTACCGCTGCCCCGGCCATGGTGTAAGTTCTCTGACATTTGGTTTTGGAAAGCATTGATTTTGCATTTGGTCTCTGTTTTTGGCACATTTGGTCTCTGATTTTGCATTCATTTTGACAGAATGGATGCAATTTATGGCATTGGGAGAGGGAGTATGTTGCTTACTTGGTGGAGAAGATGTTTCTCACTGGAGATAATGATGTGGATGCAATTGGGTGGTCTGAAGACAGGAGAGAAGAGCTGGAGCGGCGCAATGAACAGAGAAGAGCTGGAGCTGGAGCTGGAGGGATGATGGCAGCAGGATTCAGGGGTTCATGTTGTGAGGAGAGGAGGAGTGAATCTTTGTTGCAGGTTGGCAGGCAGATTGTTCTTCTGTTGAAGATGGTTGTGGCAGTAGGTGTGCTTGTGTGTGTGCTGTGTGTGATGCTATTGATGAAGTGATGCAAGTGCTGTGTGTGATGCTGCTGAGGAGAGGAGGAGTGAACTCTGTGTGTGATGCTGTTGAAGATAACTGTGGCACTTGTGTGTGTGCTGTGTGTGTCCTGTTGAACTAGTAAGCTAGTAATGTAATGGAACTATGTAGTGTAGTGATGCTGGTGAGATGAAGAAGTGATCCAAGTGTCCCCTTTTGGTTATGTAATGACAGTATATTGTTGGCCAATATATATGATCACAGTTGGGTTGTTTGCATTACTATATTGTCATCTGACATAATGATAAGTGGTAAGTGACAAATCAGAAAATGTACAAGATATGTACCAAAGATGATCATCACAAGATATGTACCAAAGATGATCATCACAAGATATGTACCAAAGATGATCATCAGAAGATATGTAACATAGCAGCAGGTTAAATAAGACAGTGAAGATCCACCAAAAGCACATGTCTAACAAGCTTAACATGAAGGTTTAAGTTCAGCAGAAGAACTTGACAGAGACCAAATTTAAATTTAACATGACAACAAACACCAAAATGCTGGATTAGTTCACCAGAACTTGATACAGACCAAAATTTCTACTTCCTAGGCTCTCTCAGTTCATCAAACATGCTGACCTTCCTGGTTTTCTTCCTTGTAGAGCCATCTCCCATGTCATGTGCACTTGTAGAGGCCCTCTTAAGCCTGGACCTGTTCTGCTGATCTTCCTTTCTTTTGGCAGCAAGCTCAGAAGCTTTTCTCTTCCTTGCCTCCTCTCTAGCAGCTGCCAGCTCTGTTGTTTTCTTCTCTCTTTGTTGTAGGACAATTGCTCTCTTTGCTTCAGCTATTTCTTTCTTCTTTGCAACATTGGCAGCTCTTTTCTGTTGTGTTTCATGCTTCTTTGCTTCTCTTTCTATTGCTTTCTTCTTTGCAGCCAAGTCTCTCTTCTCTTGTGCCTCAGCAGCTCTCTTCTCTGCTGCAGCATTTAGTGCCTCTAGTGCAGCATCTCTCTTCTCTGCCATTTCTCTTTCTTTCTCCATCTTCATCTGCCTGAGCTTCATGGCTTGACTTCCATCCCTGCTAGCAGTTGTAGTAACATGTGGCATGTTACTGTTCTGAGCTCTTGCTGAGCTGATAAAGCTTGATTCAGGCATGGGTTGCTGAGAAAGTGTATGTCTCGTAGATGATTGTTGCTCTCTTCTCATCTGTTGCACCATTGTGTTAGCATACACTTCCTGAAAAGATGAAAGTAACATCATTAGAACACTTCGCAAGTCATAAACCTGAGTTATCAAGATGAAATGTAAAGCTTGACAATGATTAAGGAAGACAAACCTGAGTTATTACTGGTTCCTCTTCACTGTTTTCACTGCCTGAATCAACTTCAACTTGATGCACATTCTGTTGTTCATCATCTGATGAGTCAACAGGAATAGGAGGAATAGGTTGTGCTAGTGGCACATGCCTCACAGGTGGCAAACCAGCCTTCCTCTTGTTGCAACCTGCTCTGTTGTGACCCTCCTCTTGGCAATGAGAGCAAGTGATGATCACACCATGCCTTGTGAGTTTTTTGCCTCCTCTCTTGTCCTTGGCTTCATGTGGTTGTTTCCTTCTATTCTTCTGATGCCTTCCCTTCTTGTCATTCTTCTTGGGTGGGGGTTTGATCACTGGACCATGCATATTTTCCCACTCTCTCTCATCTCTGTCTGGCATGATGATAGGCTGGTAGGCTTGCAGAAATGAGGCAATGCTGTAGCATTTGTCATCTAGGTCCTCAGGCTCAATTCTCTCATCTTTGCAGCAAACCACAGAATGATGGCATGGTATGCCATTGTGGTCCCACCTTTTGCAAGTACAACTTAAAGCTTTTATGTCCACTATGTAAGATCTCCCTTTGTTATCAACCTACACAGATGACATAGGGCACTTATTCAATGAAAGAAAACAGGATGAATATGCAAATGAAATATGCAAAATGCTAAGTCAAGCTAGATTACCTGGAATATTCCATCCCCTGCATTTGATGCATGACATGTGGCTGACAAATCATCATTCTTCTCAAGTCTTTTCTTAATTTTGGGGCAAACAGTGCCATCCCATGTTTCTTCTTCCTCTCTCTTGTTGTAGAACCTTGTCATCAACTGTTCTTTTATTGTCATGATCAATGAAAATATGGGGAGCTCTCTGGCCTCAAGAATGTACCTGCAGCCAACAGTTGGTTCATGTTAGAAGAATATTGTGATGGAGAACTACCTGTTGAAAGCTTCGTGTGATGAAAAACACGAACAATGATGCAACTTACTTGTTAAACACTTCACAAGCATTATTGAGAAGAATATCACACTTGGGTAACTCTTGTTGAAATGCCCTAACCTAAGTGTTGGGGTCCATCCCTGACAGCCATTTCCATGCTTCAAAGTTTATCACTTTAAGCTCTTCCATGTTCTGTTCAAAATCAGAAGGAGTTGTGCTCCTAGCACATTTCCACAGCTGGTTCTTGAGCACTTCACCCCTAAACTGTTCTTGGTAGTTTTGCCACAAGTGCCTAATACAGAACCTGTGCTCTGCATGTGGAAAGTAATCTCTGACATCTTTGATCAAACCCTAAAAGAAATGTGAAAGACAATGTCAGCATCATGACAACACAATTGTGGAAGCAGAAACTTTGAAGCATGGAAATGAAAGACAAAGTTATGAAAGTACCTTCTGCTTGTCAGACATAATAGTCCACAGATCAGTTTCAATAATAACTAGGTCCTGTTTCAGAGAGGATAAGAACCACCTCCAGGTGTCAGTGTTCTCAATATCAACAATAGCACATGCAATTGGATAGATGCAATCATTTGGATATAGGCCAACTGCAGTGAGAAGAACACCTCCATATCTGGTCTTCAAATGGCATCCATCTAGGCAAATTACTGGCCTACAAGCCTGCATGAACCCTCTCTTGCATGGCTCCAAAGAGAAATAGCAGTGTAGGAAAGTACCATCTGTATCTGCTGCTAAATAAAATGTACTCCCTGGATTTGACCTTCTCCATTCATTTGCATAGTCCCAAAGCTTGTTGTACTGTTTCTCCTCATCTCCATGGACAACATTAAGAGCCAACCTTTTTGCTCTCCTAAGCTTACTCCTTGTAGGCTTCATATTCCATTGTTCCTGCACCACCCTAGAGAAGTTCTTCATGCTCATGTTTTCATCTGCCCTAAATGAGTCCAAATACTTCTCTGCCATGTATGGAGCTGTGAAGCTTTTCACTTGCCATTTCTTGCTGCATGTGCGTTTGTCCACAAGCTTCTTAACCATGAATGCCCTTGTCCTATTGTCATTGGATGCCCATAGATACCAAGGGCACCCCTCCTCACATTTTGCACAAACCCTCATCTTGTCATTAGTTGGCATCTTCAGGTTGACCCTGTTCCTGCATGAGTATTCTTTGATAGCCTTCCTAAGCAGCTGTACATTCTGAAAAACTTGCCCCACATGAAACTTAGGGCATATCAAATCTTCATCCCTAAATGTCTTGAAGTTCATCTCATTTCTTCCTTCATCATCAGAATCTCGCCTTCTTAACTCATCATCTTCTGACACATCCAATTGTTCCTCATTCCTATTCTCCTATACAGCATCAAAGCAATTGTTGACATACTAGTCATCATCTCCCTCTGATATGGCATAGTCACTATCTGCAATTTCAGGCACATAATCAATGGCACTACCCTCTTCTTCTGAATCTGTTGATCCTCCACTTGAAACTTTGTCATGAGCATCACCTGCATCCATATTGATCACTGACTTGCCTTTCTCCTTAGTACTTCAGTTGCTGTCCTGAAACCTTCCCCTGATTCAGGTCTGATCACATTCAATAGCTTCATTGGCCTGATGACTGCTGGGAGATCTTGAATTGGGAACCTAACTACATCATCAAGATCCCTGATAGAATCATCATGTTCCAGAAAAATATCCATGTAATGATGGCCAAATGTCACAAAAGCTCTCATGTTATCTGTGGCATCCTCTCCATTGATCACTCTAAGCCCATTTGTGTTGACTTGAAGACCTAGCATGCAGTAGTACACTGTCATCCTTCCTTCCTTCTCATACCCTATCTGCTCTATGAGATCATCCACATCTGGGGGTGACCATGTGTTCTTGTCTATATTATCAAACCAGATGCTCTGCCGTCCATAGTATTTTTTGGTTCTGCCTTGGCCCATGAAAAAACCTCCATGCCAAATTTGAATAGAAAACGTAGGATCATCCTCACCTGCAATCAATAAGTGGTGTTGATCAGAATAACATTTTCAATCACATGTTGACCACATGCCAAATGCTCAAAAATGTAACTGATTGTGACCACAAGTTTCTGTCCTAAAAAATGAACACTTATTGTGACCACAAGTTTCTGAATTTAAACATGCATCTCTCCATAATGTCAAACTTATCTGAATGTACCTGAATGTGCCTCAATTTGAACTACTTCAACAAATTATATCAGAATTTAAACAACTTGACATATGCACCAATCGATTCATAATAGAAAAAGACAATGTTCTACAAGATTGCATAAATAACTGCCTGCATTGGAAGCAACTACAATAAAAAGAGCCTGCTTTCATTACAAACTCCTCCCAAATTAGTACTAACCCTACTCAATTCACTACAAACCCTAGCTCTCGTCAGCATATCGCATAGTATCTACAAACTCCTCCTAAATCAGTCCACATCCTAGTCAATGCCACCCACACCGAGCGAAAACCCAACCTAAATCCCCCAAAAAATCCCCCTGCCAAAACCCTATCAAAACCCTAACGCTAACCCCTTACCCCCAAAAATTCCATGGAACGGCTGCGGACGATCGGATATGAACGGAATCACGTGAATAAAAGATGGTGCAGGAGAGGCTCGCGGGTTGTTACCGTAATGCGGCGGCGGTCCGTGCTCCGGGCGACGAACAGGGGCCATCGCCAGAGCAGATGCGCGACGCTGCCTTCCGATCTCCTGCGACGAGACGACGGCAACGACCTCCTGAAGCCTCGCTCCCGACGACGAGCAATCGCCGGTCACCTCTGCCGCCGATCACCGCCTCCCGACGAGAGGAAAACCAACTGTCTCCGCCTCGACCGCAACTAACAAGAAAACAGAGCAGGGGATGAGCTTTATGCAAAACAGAGGCAGCTAAAACGAGAAATTTGCAAAATAGCCCCCCAAATCAACTCGCCAGTGCAAAAGAACCCCCGCCTCGCTTGCGTGGCTGGTCAAACAGTCAAACAGTACGCCACATGGGACAAATACGGCGACGCAGCGTACGCGGTGACCTGCGCTGTTAACAAATGTAATGATAAGCACCGTAATTTGGGTATTCCGTAATCCAGTAACCAAAGTGAACTTTGTGATCAAATACAGTGACCGCGGGTGAATTTAACTCGAAATGGAAAGCCTGGAAGAATGGAACACGACACTGTCTATTGGTGAGGATGAGCTCATGTTCCGTGAGCTTGAGGAAGTGAATATATATGGTTGCCCTAAGCTGAGGATAAAACCATGCCGTCCTAGAGCTACATCTTGGAGTATCAAGGGAAGTGATAATGTGCTCACATCATGAGCAGAGAGCGTGTCACACAATGATGCTTCCTCATATTCTTCTCCGGTAGGAGTGTCTACTTATCTGACAGTTGAAACCGAGGAGGTTCCTCTGCATGAGTGGAGATTGCTTCACCATCTACCTACCATCAGTGAATTGCGCATCTGTCGTTGCTGTGATTTGACCAGCTCACCAGAGATCAGTTGGGCCCTCCGGTCCCTTAAATCACTGATATTGGAGTACTTGGCCCAATCAGAACTGCCCTTGTGGTTAGGAGAACTTACCTCTCTCAAGAAACTTCGAATTTGGAACTGTTCTGCTATCACGACTCTGCCGAACAACATACAACAGCTCACAAACCTTCAGGAATTAGAAATTCATTACTGCCCTAACTTAGAGCAGTGGTGTGAAGCAGAGGAGAACAAGACGAAGTTTGCTCACATAGAACAAAAGGTATGTGCCCTGCCATTTATATTTGTTATGTATGTATTCCTATTAACTTTGCACTTAGAAAGGTATGTGCCCTGCCATTTTTTTACTGTTCACTTCATTGATGATAATTTCTAAGGAAAGAAACGTCTGGATATTCCATGCCCTTTGCCTCACCTCATTGATGATATTGACTTCTTATATTTTATATCGCGGGCCGTTGCCGGTGTCGCCAGCTGGGAGGCGGTGCTTACTTGGGCTGGGGCGCAAGGCAAGGACGACGGAGTTAGTGGCAATGTCTGATGCTGTCGTCTCATGCAGATCAGCTACGGGCTGCCACTTTGGGAGGATGGTGCGGGGCGTCCGAAGTGTCCCAAATTTTGGATTTTGGTAGTGCCACTGTTCTTCATCCCCATCAGACTTCGTCGGGTGGTAGCGAGCGGCTTCGTCGTGTCACGTCAGCTTGCTCGTGCCGGCATGACCATCGCTCACCACCAGAACCGTGTGCATACGCAGATTTTGGTATCGAGGCAAGTGGAGGAGACAACATAAGATGACTTTGATTATTGGATGGTACTTCTCGTGTACCCAGTCTCGAGTTCCGGGGTGAGAACCCTAGGTCTGACCTTGATTGGTTATACCTAGCAATGGCGTCGTTTTTTGCGTCGTTACCCTGGTGAAGGCATTGCTCGGAGTTTTGCTCGGATTTGATCTTCAGGTTGAAAACCCATGTTCTGACTTTTGGTGGTTGGACCGGTGACGGCGGCGTTTGCGCGTCGCCCCCTTTCCGGAGGCGTCGCTTTTGAAGAAACTTACTCGTAGTTCTTGTGTTGTCAAGAATTGGTTGGCGGCCGATGGTCACTGCTGTGTTTCGTCGATCGTTGTGTTTTTTGCTTCAAGGTTTTCTTTTTCTCCATCCGTTTAGGCATAGCTTCGGTCTTGTAAGGCTTTAATTTTTGCCGGCGTGATTGTTTGTGTGTGTGTATGTTGTATTGGTTGTGTGCATCTTAGTTATGCAGAAACCGGATGTGTACTCATTATGATTATATCGCTTGATGCTACACTATGAGTCAATAAAAAACACTCTTTGTCGGAAAAAAATATTTGGCAGAGTATCATTTTCACCCCGAAGAGGATGCCATTAACGCCAGCCGCCGATGTTCCCCACTACGGTGGCCGTTGCTGCGAACGAAAATAATAAAGTGATGCTGGAGAAAAGAAAGCGGAGGCGCGAATCAGGATTTAGGCTGCTCGATCGAGTCGATTGAGCCCACGTCCATCTGATTCAAAACTCCGTAGTAATTACTACCACGCGGTTCCAACCTACTCCTGGTATGTAAATGTACATGCCCTGAATTAAAAAAGCACTAAAGTGTGGGGATAATTGCATGTTACCTTCGTCAGTATATACTAGCAAAAGAGACCGTGCGTTGTAACAGGGAGAAAACATAACACACACTCTTAACCCAACAACCATCACCCAAGACCACAATAGATTCATCTCCTTTATTTTTACGAGGCATCATATTTGTGTTGCCGCTTATCCTCCTTCTCACCCTCGCCGGCGATGGCCTCGGTGTTCACATAAAATAAAAAAATACGTGTTTGAATATGTTTAATCCTAAGGTGTCTCTCTCCCTCTCTCCTCCCTCTCCCTCCCCCTCTCTCTCTCTCTCTCTCTCTCTCTCTCTCTCTCTCTCTCTCTCTCTCTCTCTCTCTTTCTCTCACTTTCTCTCACTTTCGCGATGAGAAATCTATTGTTTTTCCCTACGGCATTTTTCAGAGGTATGCATGTGTAGTTATCGATGTTTTTTCCTTATATTG